>JAVTVY010051119.1:0-26388 GCA_036873755.1 Hanleya hanleyi
CTGTGTTAGATGTGATGATTTTAATCAACGTCACAAAACACTGTTGCAGAAACTTATAAAACAGGGCTATTCTACCAAGCGCCTCCACTCAAAGTTTCTCAAATTTGGCGATACATATCGCATGCTGATAGCAAAATACGAACGTAGCGTGCAAGATCTATGGGCTACGTTTCGTAACATGTGTCTAATTCCGCTTAACCCGGGGCTAGGGGCCGTATGAGCCCATGTACTTCAAGATCCTCATGGTACTCATATGAACAGTCACAATCAAAGCGTGACTGAGGTACATCATTTTTAGATGACGACTCTATAACGAATATTATGGATTAAGAATACTGATCAGCGATACGGATTTGATATTTTGGAACATCATGATGTCTTGCCGGCATCATTGAAACTGTTGACCGCTTCTCTCTTGCAGGAAACAAGCCTATGTTTATGTATACTTTTGTCTTTTTGAATTTGGTGCTAATACTGTTATATGGAAATGGAATAGGTCTTTGGATTATGGACGCGGATATTCTCTAATGGACGACGGCTGGATTATGAATGACGGACTAGACGCTTGTAATTTAGTATTATATAGCAAAATGGGAAAAATTTGACCTTGGGAAGTATGATTTATTGAACATCTAAGAAGAAAAAAATCAAATTTCCCTATGTATTCAGTGTTATGGCTTTTAAGTGGTATACATGCATTTGGCTGCCATATTTTTTTAACGAGTATGGTGACCCCATATTTTTTTTTCATGGATCATCTTCTCCTAACCGGGTGAAAAAATCCTGAAATTTAAAAAAAAATTCAACCTCTAGAAATGAACATCCTCTACTCCCTTAATGACGTGGACATTTTATCCCTGGAAGTTATATATCACAGACATATATCACCCAGCAGTCTACCATACAACTCCGTATTAAAATATAAAACCCATGGAATGCTTGCAATTAAAATCAATAACTATGTTAAATATAAACGAAACAAATGTTAACTTCAAATTAGCTCAGACCCTGGGACACATATGACATAATGACTAGACGGTGTTTAAAAAAAATCGGACACAGACAAGACAATTTAATTCGCCTACAAAGGGGAATGAGATTGGCAACAGCCTGGTATACCTTACCATGGTTTCGTCTTGGCTTAAACTCCGTATAAAAGCTATAATGGTTAATTGTCGTGACGTGAACAATGAAATAAAAATGAGGTATACTATCCTCGACTTTTGTGACACAAATCCGCCCCATGAAGCTCAAGTCTATGTAGATAAGAATTGACAGGTTATGTCCCTCTGGCCATCAGACAGGAATAGTTATAGGAGCAGGCAAAGTTGTGACCAATGACTTGACCCGTATAATCCACGTTGTCACAACATTCGGAACTCTTGAGCGGAAATCTGCTAAAGAGAGCCGATTTACATTCGGAGAGGGCTATAATTCCCTGTAAATTGCCAGATACACTCTTAAAACACAAGTGTTTTATACAACATTTGTAAATGTTTTCCCTCCTCCACACTTATCAAAGTGTTATCAAAGTGTTAAGGTCAACATTATAAATGTTGTATATAACATTTGTGATTGTTAATCACACCATTTATAATGTTGAACTTAAGACTTTGATTAACAGTTTGATAAGTGTGGAGGGAAAACATTTACAAATGTTGTATACAACACTTGTATTTTAAGACTGTATGGTACGCCCGAAAAGCGAAGTTTTGCACATTGTCAAATCTCACCGCATGTGACCTCGCACCGGAAGTTATACCTCCGTCGTATGTGATTTCTCAACCCCCTGGATTACCCTCTCAAAAATGCTAAGTATTTAACGCTTTTACTACTACTGCCCACTTCCTGCACTATGAATATTGTACTGATCGCACTGTTTTGCTCATGGTCAAGATAGCTCCAAATTATTCATGTTCGAAAATTGATGATGAAGTTATTCATCTGAATTATTATATTGCAACCAATGTACATTCAGGGCTCAGGGATACATAGTATAAGTGGCAACCAGCAGTGATATAATTGACCATTCTATAAATAAAGGCAGATTTACATTGAGTCTCTAACGTCTATAATAGTAGGTGGTCATCTTGTTTCGATGTGTTCACGTCGAAGCGATCACATCAGATGATGCCATCGGCTTTCAGGGTCAACTCTTGAAATAATCTAACCTGGGCGAGTGAGGGTCTTCACCGCGAGTTTAATTTTGTAATTTTGTAATTTTGAGAGATGACAAACCGAGCTCCATAAATATAATACATATTAGTATATTTTGTGATGGGAAGTTTATCAAAAAAGTCAAACCTGTTAAGGAACAAAATTTAACAAACCAGAATGCATGGAGTGCGGTTAGATCTCTGTCTTGATTATGCAATCCAGCCGTCATCTTTTGACGATCCACTTGAAATTTATATCCGATATATTATTCCGATGCTAAGTCTTCTAAAACAATATTATGGGCAATCGGTACCAATTACTTGTCTATCAGACGTTTCAAAGGAAAAAAATAATATTGGGTCACACGACATGCAATTATTAAAAGTTTGGTGGAAAACGATGCTGGTGTATTGACAAGAATTTATATGACCCCACAGACAAATATACTGACTGTATATTTCTAAAAACATCAAAATAACCAAAAGTGATCCTTGTGATGATTTGTTTCCCAACCACGTTTGTTCATGTGGACATCTTGAATGACATGACCACACAGCCCCTAGTACCGGCTTGAGTGACACAAATATTTAAGAGCGATCATGTAATAGACATATCATGTCATCTGATGGAAAATGATGAACTATAGAACAAACGGTTCAAACGAGGGGGAGGGGGTACCTCTAGATCCTCTGTTTTCCTAGTTCTCCGGGATACGCGTGAATATTGCAAATCGAATAATCATACGCTAGAAATGTGTGGCCTACTTTCAGGATAACTAGCTTTATTTTAATATATACATGTTTTAGATGAACTGCATATGTGCTAATTGTTACTGGCAGCGACATGTCCGATTGAGGAGCGGTTATTAAGTCTGGGTTTTAATCAGATTGGTGTGTATTGAACCATTTTATAGCGAATTTACATTTGAAAACTTCCTTCCACCAAAATTTTGGAGAAATCCTTGGCGAGTGAGAAAGAATGATAGTTGACAAGACATATGGGAGATTAATTCTGCTGGGAGTTCGACTCGGGTTGTCAAAGGAACCAATTTGTCACACGGTGTTGACGTGGGAATGGTTCCTTTGTTCCAGAAGAGATACGCTCATCATCGAAAGTTTGTTTCCGTTTGCTTGTGCGTTTGAGTTCAGTTTGATTAAATTGAAGACTTTTGGAATTTCGCTTTCCTACGTGAAAAGTCTGTTGCAGTCCATCGCCATCATTGTTTGCTCTGACCAAGGTCGTTGGATGCTGTTAAACTTCCAATGATGTATGTACCTAGCTCAATGAAACCTATCCGCGAATTAGGCTGGGCACCGGAATTTATCGCTTGTGTCTTCTTCAGAGAAACAGCACGTATACCGGTGCGTACGCGTATTATTGTCCACAGGGCTGGCCATGTTACCGCCCCGAACCAGTCTGAAAACTTTCTCCATTGTGATTATACTACAGGAGTAGATTATCACTTGTATATATCTGAAAGCATCATAATTTATTTACCTGAATGCTTACAGGAAAGTGTCATCAAGGAAAACTTATAAATTGACATATAATGGCAATAAAATCAATATTTGTGATCATTTTTACCTCTGTCTTTAGCTCCCATTCAGCAGTTTACGAACACAATTATACAAGGAATAATTTGAAAGTATGATGAAATCACCATTAACGAAAACCTGTGTTTTGCGTCCTCAAGTGAGGCATATAGATCATTAGTAAGTATTTCGATCACATTTTCATGATTTTGACCTTGAAGTGAACTCTTAGGGTCACGTGAGTCACCAAAGGTCAATATTGATCTGATTCCTGTAATATCTGGGGTTGACTTAGTGGGGAAGGTAGCTTTGAACAATCAAAAAAATATTATTAAGAGTGACTTTGTCCGTGCCCTCTTATGTGTGATGAACCATGACGGTCATTTTTGAATGATGGCTGCAAAAGTAGACACTTATGATGTGAGGTATATGTTGCCAATTTTCATGCTTTTATCATAAAATGCACGATATGTTCATTTTAAGCCCCTATCCGCCACACCTAATTAACACTGTTAGGTGTTAAATTCGTAACTGCTGTACGAACAGATATCTGACTTCCTGTTTTGTAGACAATGTCCTGGAGTATACAGAGTGCTGTATCAAACTGTGAATCTGATCATAAATCAATCGATGAAGTGGCAGGTAGCCCTACAGGTATTTCTATATATATACTTATAGGGTACTTATTAATTTGATTCAACTGGTGACCATGGCGAGGATTATAGGAATGCGTGCATAGTAGCAATTATAAGCGCAGAAACACATGCTTCGGTTTATTATCGAATGTGCATGTTCAATTATGTACGTCTCTGAATGGTGGCCTTTATCATCGGCTCTCATATGTCGTGGTGCTAAAGATGGGAGCATGTATTTGCAAAACAGTAATCAGTCCATATACGCCGAGCCACATACATTCTGACCGTGCGACAGAGACTACGGACTTGATCGACTCTTCGTCCGGGGCTCAGCGGGACAGTGTTTACAACTTTCTCAAGTCAGAAGCCGGTTGTGTGAGATCAGGCTTGGAACCCTTACAACAACGTCGCCATAGAAACCCGTACCGACTCCTGATGCTGGGTGAGTTACATCATTTGAAACGCATGGCAGGTTGGATGGTCTCCACTCGGCCATGCAATCTCCGCTTGATAATTCGTTCCCAAATTGAACCTGAAAATCCAATCGGAAATCGAACAGCTGTTGTTGGTTCGCTGCGCATGCTTGCTCATGCGGTGTTTTTTTTTTTTTGTTTTTTTTTTGACTTTTTTTTTTTTTGTCTGCATTTTCGTGCGATTCAAATCCACTCAATGGATGAGACTACTATGTGTTGGAGTGACAGGTCGATTACACGTCAATATCTGTGGGGGTGACCCACATCCAAAATTGTGTGTAAACTTCATTGTAGATGTGAATAATCGGTGATATCTCTAGAATTCTGAAGTATTGAGCATTGAAAGTTGGTAGAAGGATAGAAGCATCAATCCGGAGCACAACAAGGTATATTTTATTACCATTCGCTGCGGGATTTTTTCGTGTGCAGCTCGAATATAACGCGATGGCTTTTAAAGAAAACTTCCGAAAGATGAAATGGAAAGGGGAGAAATCTCGACTGAGGGCGACAACCCAGAATAGCCTAGCCATTCAACCGAGAATTGCTATGTTACATTTTGGTATACAGTTATAATAACCGCAATAGCCCGTAAACATCGGCTAAGAGGTATATATACCAGGAACATATCCCCTCCTGCCTCACACCTCTCCCTCATATGTACAGCCAGAGTTTCTGAGCCATCACCGTAATTGATACGATGACATGCAGGAACCACAAGATGCGTGTATATTGAACATAAGAGAAAATATCAAGTCTGAAAAAAGTGACTATCTTTGGAAAAATAGTTGTGAAGAGCTTTACTGCTCCCAATTAACCTCTCCGCCCCGGACCATGCAATAATCTCATCAGGACAATGATTGAAATTGTAGTTGTCGTGCCCTACCCAATTCGGTTTTCGCTGCTCATCAACCCATCGTTTTATTTATAGTCCTTTATACATTTCTTTTTTAAATTCACAGATATACAATGAAAGTTTAAAACAAACAAGAAAAAGAAGAGATAATTAAAACTGAAGAGATAAATTAAATGAATATAGTGAATATTACTGTCTATATACATTTCAACGATGCAGTTGGGTCATTCTGTTCATAGAGTGCATATAAATGGATCGCCTGCATTTGTTTCCTGTCTTTGTACAGTTTTCGTACACACAGAGCCGCTCAAATGGGACCATGGCATACAATAAACATTCTCAGGCGCCTACCCCGCTTGGGTATGATGTAACATTGCGGATAAGAAAATGCTTGCCATGCAATCCCATGTTGTTGTTCTCTCATTGAACTATTCAATTAGAATAAAGAAATGATATTTGGTATCGCGTATAGCCCGCCACTGAGCATATACACATATGAAATGTTTTTTGAGAGAGAAAGAATGAATTGGTCGTCAGCTGGATTCGAACTCACGATCTCGGCTTATCGCGCTGATGCCCTACCTACTGAGCTATGACGGCCCATAGGTATTACACCCGTGGATTGTCCCTGTGATGACCAACCTTCTCTCTCGGTGTTACAATGTGCGCAACTGGCTTTATAATGAAGAAATGATATTTGATATGGCGTATAGCCCGTCACTGGGCGCATATGCATATGAAATGATTTTTGAGAGAGAGAGAGAAATAATAAATTGGTCGTCAGCGGGATTCGCACCCACGACCCCGGCTTATCGCGCCGATGCTCTACCTACTAAGCTATGACGTCCCATAGGTATTACACCCGTGGATTGTCCCTGTGATGACCCACCTTCTCTCTCGGTGTTGCAATGTGCGCAACTAGCAATTAAAATAGTTTTAGTAGGGGCCATACAGCTCATGGTATAGGTGTATATGAGTGTGTGGTAAGGTTAAGAATTTGTACTGTGGTAGTCGTCTCTATCGCATGGAGGCGTTTTTGAGCATATATAGGTGTCCTCGACACAGCATCAGGGTCAGTACTGCAAGGGTGGCCAGCACTGTCAGGCCGGATCGCCGTCGCTCACTAAACGCTGTTATTCTCATTCACCAAAAGCTACACAACCCCATAAATGTAGCTAAATAATATATAGCCCTCAAGAGTATGAGGCCTCATACTCTTGAGGGCTATATATTATTTAGCTACATAAATGGTGATCGTCCGTCACCATTAACTGGTGATGACAAATGGTGACGAGGTCAGTTCATCACCATTTGTTAGTGTAGGGACCTTGTCATCATCACCAATAAATGGCGAGGAGCAATGAGTGTAGATTTGATGTCATAACCATTTATTGGTGTTATCATCACCAACATATAATATAATAAACATATAATGGTGATGATGGACCATGGTGATGGCTCTAAGTGATCACCATTCATGAAGCTGCCATCACCTTTGGTGATCGCTATCGCCATTGTTTTGACTGTGTCTATAAACGAGTGAGTGAGCGAGTGAGTGAATAGGGTTTAACATTTTTCAACATTTTTGTCAGCTATATTACGACGGGAAAGGGAAGGGAGGAAAGGGGCGGGGATACCTACTTGTAACAGAACAGATCTAATGTTGCCATTTTATAGTGCTGTCCCACTGAAATATCATGCCGTAGGCAGACATGACATCCCACTCAGTCACATTATACTGACACCAAGCGAACCAGTCCTTGTTCAATCCTCTTAATGTTGAGCGTAAGCGAGGAAGCAACAAGTTTCGTTTTTCAAGTCTTTGATATGACCGGCCTGGCAATGAACTACCCTACCGCTTAACGAGGCCGAAGCTCTAACCATTAGGCCACCACTGGATAATACCTATATTAGCGATGCTGTGAAGGATATATAACAACCTTCATTGGATTTGAAAGAAACTACTGATAGCCCAGATAGAACATCATAACTGGGCCTATATATACATTTACAAGAACGATCAGGGTTTCCTCTCACGTCGACTCTACGCAAAGAGAGGCGATTACAATTTTGACATAATTAACTACCCATTTCTGGATAGCAATATTCCAGAAGAACCTGTACTGCGTATACATATCTCGCCTGATAGCATTTGTCAGATCATGTGCAGACTGTGCCTTAGCTTATGAAACAAGGTTATCGGTATACCATCATTCAAAGTTTCTCATATTCTGTTATAATTATTGTACACTGACGACAAAGTACGATCGTAGTGTGCAAAATCGCTGATACTACGTTTCGTAACTTGTGTCTAATGCCGCTTTAACCCGGGGTTATAGGGGTTGTTTGAACATTATGTGTTTTACATTTCTATGGTGTTCAAATGAACAGTCACACACAATTAAAGTGTGACTGAGAGAACGACATGTCAATTCATTTGGATAAAGAAAAATGTTAACCGATAAGGATGTTATGTAAAGAATATCATCATGTCGTGCCGACATCATTGGAAACTGTTGACCGCTTCTCTCTTGTAGGAAACCACCTGTGTCTTTATTATTTTATTTCATGCATATTTGGAACAGGTAATTCTTTTATGGACGACGGCTGAATTTTGCATGTCGGATCTGTCGCCTGCTATGTCCCGGGCATATAGTCCAGTAATATCCTGCTATGTCCCGGGCATATAGTCCAGTAATATCCTGCTATGTCCCAGGCATATAGTCCAGTAATATCCTGCTATGTCCCGGGCATATAGTCCAGTAATATCCTGCTATGTCCCGGGCATATAGTCCAGTAATATCCTGCTATGTCCCGGGCATATAGTCCAGTAATATCCTGCTATGTCCCGGGCATATAGTCCAGTAATATCCTGCTATGTCCCGGGCATATAGTCCAGTAATATCCTGCTATGTCCTGGGCATATAGTCCAGTAATATCGGGTAATAAATAGCACGTCTCCTCATTGAGTCGACTCTCTCGAGTACTGCATCTGTAAACTCATCCAGGATCTGGCGTCTCCCCTCGTTATCTTCGCCATAATAATGGTAATGGTAATTGATTATAAGTATAGAGAAGTAACGCATTATAATTATGATTATAAATGAATAATACTTGGTATCGAATTATAGGTCATGCATCATAACAACAAACTTAGGATATAGCAGTCCGAATATTGGATCCTAGAAAAGGTGCAACTATTACGTATGAGAGCGACAACGCACCAACTTTGGCCGAATTATGCTATTTAACCTTACCTGGCGTGTTCATGCCGGTCGGAGCTAAATATTTTTCTTATTCCTTGAGGTAGGGTGCAGAAACTTACCACACTATTACCTTGTGTCAAGTTCTACCAGAAAATGTTAAAAACAATCCATAAACAATCCATAAACAATCCAACAATCCATAAACAATCCATAAACAATCCATGGCCGATGACTGCCATTTTGAATTTACACATGATCTTCTTCTCGTAAATGCGAAAAAGTGGCTTAGTTTAGCGCCCCGTAAACATTTTTTCCTGCATATACGTACAACCATTTCTATTGCATAAAGAGGATCACTGTGCATTTTTTCTGACCGGTTGTCAGCTTGCAGGTGTGTGCATGAGTTATCGGTGCGGGGATTTCGAATAAATTTGCCAAAAAACTACTAGTTTCACAAAATCATTCATAACTGTGACGCATGTTCACGCTGACTATCACGTTATGCGTCTTTTTATAGCCACTAGGCGTGGTTAAAAGGTGTGAACAGTTCAGAATGTTCTAATGTATCTACTGGATGCAATGTAAGAAAACGTTCAGAAAATGGAGATTTTTCCTGCATGTTTGATTTTTCAAATTTTAGTAAATTTATCACAGTATGTTCTCTATGCAACCAAACTACCTTATCAGAATATCTAAATTTGCGCAAACAAGTGCGCTTCCCCTCAAAATACGAATGATCGGACAGTAGGTTCGTGTAAACAAGCAATGACTGAGAATATTACCCCACCCCCCATTTTCAAGAAATTGGCTAAATTTGAGCAAATGTTTGCCATGAATGTGATAGATGATGATCGCTAATCATTCTATGTATCCTCATGGTACTCATATGAACAGTCACAATCAAAGCGTGACCGAGATACATCATTCTTTAGATGACGACTTTACAACGAATATTATGGATTAAGAATACTGATCAGCGATACGGATTTGATATTTTTGGAACATCATGATGTCTTGCCAGCATCATTGAAAACTGTTGACCGCTTCTCTCTTGCAGGAAACAAGCCTATGTTTATGTATTCTATGATTGTCTTCTTGAATTTGGTGCTAAGACTGTTATATGGAATATGGAATACACGCTTAAAACTAAAGTGTTGAAACTTACTCGTAAAGTGTTGAAATAACCCTTTAAGTGTGTCCACAGGGACTGCTCTTTAAGTGTTGTCCCTGTGGACACACTTAAAGGATTATTTCAACACTTTACGAGTAAGCTTCAACACCTTAGTTTTAAGCGTGTAGGTCTTTGGAATATGGACGCGGATATTCTCTAATGGACGAATGACGGACCAGACGCTTGCAATTGAAACATTAGTGTTTCTCATAGAAAAGCTGCTAAACTTCATTTACCAGACAGAAATGTAGCATTATCGGCCAATTTGTATACGATATCCTAGAATGTAGTAAGTACTAAATTCACAACGGCAGTGTACTTTTTGTATAGACTAATACTCAATATATTGCTTTTGTTTGCCTTTGTAGGTAAATTCAAAATTAGCACTGTTCGGCAGAGATGTATGTTTGACAAATGACCAAAAACCGCTTGCTGTCGTTGTTCACTTCACGCTCAGTTTGTGAAATGTATTCCGTATATTTGCAATCACGAAAAGATTTAAAAGTGGATCTCAGTTCTGTAAACACATTTACATCAGGATGTTTGGTAGACTTCGCTTTCTTTCGTGCTCGCTCCTTCTTTGTAGCATATCTAACTGTAGCAGGATGTAAGCTCTCGGAATATACGAGGGTATGGGGTCGGGCAAAGCTTAGTTTATGAGACAGAGGGCGGGGCTCGGTGCCCCGGGATTGGCGACATGCTCCCGGGGGGAACGGATGGTTTGAATAAGTGTATAGGATGATGTAAGCTCCTGGAATATATGATGCGTGCGAATCTTAGTTTCGAAGATATATGGTAGGGTACATGCTCCCCGAGGATAGAAGATGGGTTCTATAAGCAGATAAGTGTATCATGATGCAACCTTCCTGAATATACGAGGGTATGGGTCGGGTGAAGCTTACTTTAGGAAATATAGGCTGGGGCTCGGTGCCCCAGAGGTGGAATCTTGCTTCCGGGGTTAGTGCATGGGTTGAACAAGTGAAGGATGATCTAATCTTCCGGAATATAGGAGGGTATGGGGTCGGGCGAGGTTTAATTTAGGAGATAGCGGGCGGGGCTTGGTACCCCGGAGAGGGGACATGGTCATGACTGCCAGCAGAAGTCAAAGAATGAATCTGTTGAAAAAGAATTCATGATTCCTCTTCATTATTAGCCAGTATCTGGGCAACTGGGCAGATACTGCTCATATCAATCGACCAGTATTTTAGCCTTAACTTTCCATATTTTTGGTTCAAGTGCTAAAGAAACACAAAAGTACAAGAAATCGTAATTATATTCAACATGTACAGAACACATGCAATTCATATGATATATTTAGTCCATAATTTTGCTTTTCCTACGAAGTAGGCTACAGATCGCAAATTGTCCGGTAATGAGTGAGTGAGTCAGTCCATCCGAATCCTTTCGTCGGCAAAATAAGGAGAACCGTTGACATTAGAACCTTGATTTTTGGCATGAGCGTGCATTAGGGCATTGTTACCAGCAAGTTCTGAGTTGACCGAATTCTGATTAAAATTTGATTTATAATTATTTTTTTAATTATTTATTGATGGCTCAGCGAGTACACTGTCATGCCCATCGGGAACCCTTGGCTGTATGTTTCACTGTATATATAACACAGTGGTGGGATATGCCATCCGTAATTGTTTTTATGAAATAGGAAATGCTAATTTTCCATCATTTGTTAGTGCATTTATCTACACCGCTATGCCAGCCTCAATACACACAATTCAGTATATTGTTATAGATATATGTAAACTGTGGCCTTTAACGTGTATCCTATTTCACATCCAAACATTTCATCACTGACCACATCAGGCTTCAAATTCAGCTCAAATTACCCACTGATGGTGAAATATCCTACATCAACCAATTAAGTCAGCCTGGTGCAATAACCCAGCAGAAGAAAGAAAGATGTGGTATCATCCTTCAGATTAGTCTGTGTGAGCGACAATGATAAAAGTTTACTGAGGGTGAAACAAAGCCATGACGGCATGTTTAAAGGGTCTTCTTTTGGTAGAATTTAACTAGATAAAGTAACTTTGATCATGATGTGAAAATATGATAACTTGAGGGTTTTTTGTACCTCTTGAATATTGACTATATATCACACTTGAATATAATTTAAACAAAAAATTACATGTGTAAACAAAATATGTCTAAATTTTTCTTGTCATTTCAAATCTTGATCCATTTTGATTCCTTGATTAGGGGATACAGAATCACTACCACGGAGTGTGTTGGTGTGTCACAGCAATGCAATTCCGATTCACACAACGAAGCTGAGGTGGTTTAACGTTTATCAATGAAGAAAATCACCGATCAACCGCCATAGAATATAATGTGAAACAAGAAAACCGGAATAGTACATTCATCACATTGCCGATACCCAAAATGTGTTGTCTCATATATCTAGATAACAACGTGAGGTAGAGACGCTATTTGTTCGTCTTTGTACCAGTTATGCTCAGGAGAATGACATAGAATCATTATTATCTTGTACAGAGAAGGTGTTGGTCTTGAGTTGAATTACCGTAAACTACATAAATGCTACCTTTCTACTATAGTACTATATATAAAAATTTGTTGTATTGTTGGGAAAATAGTGTGATTCAAAAAGTTGTTTTGATCCTGGACAAGGGCACTGAAAACCATTAAAAGAGATGTAAATGTATTTTCACACGTAAAGCTTGAAATCTACTGAACCTTTATTATTCAATCTGTTTCCCTTAGTTAAAAAATTGTAAAATTAAATCGGCGATCGTTATTTAATTTTGGAATGAAGGCGCATTAGAAGACTGTTACCAACAAGTTCTGAGCTGACCTACTTTTGATGAAAATTCCTGCTGATTTTTGATGAAAATCACTGGCGATTCTGACTTGAGCGGTGCCCATCTTAATATAGGCAGGATTTCAACTGGGGGTGGGGATTTCCAAGAGTTCAGTTCGCGTTCGAGTCCTAATGCCTACTGTACTTCGTAGGTCCTGTGACGTTAGTCACACTGCTCATGTATAATATTTTGCGGGGTTTTTCCTACGAAGTAGGCTACAGATCGCAAATTGTCCGGTAATGAGTGAGTCCGTCAGGCAGTCCATCCGAATCCTTTCGTCGGCAAAATAAGGAGAACCGTTGACATTAGAACCTTGATTTTTGGCATGAACGAACATTAGGGCATTGTTACCAGCAAGTTCTGATCTGAAATAATTCTGATTAAAATTAGATTTTCCTACGAAGTAGGCTACATATCGCAAATTGTCCGGTAATGAGTGAGTCAGTCAGTCAGTCAGTCCATCCGAATCCTTTCGTCGGCAAATTAAGGAGAACCGTTGACATTAGAACCTTGATTTTTGGCATGAACGTGCATTAGGGCATTGTTACCAGCAAGTTCTGAGCTGATCGAATTCTGATGAAAATTTGATTTATAATTAATTTGTTATTATTTATTGATGACTCGAGTGCACTGTCATGCCCATCGGGAACCCTTGGCTGTATGCTTCACTGTGACTTTTAAGCGCCTGGGACTAACTTCGGCCGTCCAGCACTAAAGCAAAAAAAAATGATGCGTCCAGCACTCGAAAATATCAGTAACTTTAATGGTACTTGCCAAAATATGTCGGCATTATACGTTTCCAGGTAGCTCCGCCATGTTTTCCCTAATAGTCCACGCCACGCTTCCCGAAATATTCGGGAACCCTCGTGATCATGCTGGTCGCTGTTAGCCGGTGGTATTGCGGAAGGCTACCGAAATCCCAGAATCTCGCGTCAGGCGAGCTGTATATGCCACGATGCATGAAGGAAGCAAATCATTTGATCGGAGAATAGAGGTTATTTCGTCTGCTGCGAAGTTTTACCGAGCCACGAATATCACTTGACATGTATTTTATAAATCATTGTCATGAAGCGCCAAGCAACTTTGAAAAACTTCTTCTCACAGAAGCGTCAGAGGTCCAATGAAGGTAAATCTTCTGTTGGCTTTCGGTGGTCGTTGTTGTCAGCTTTCAAAAAATATTTTAATTATATCTATATTAAAAGCACACATGCATGTGTGCGCTCGCTCGTACGTCGTAATCAGTCTATTAGATCTACATGTACTATGAGATATCTATAATATGGCTAGTTTAACAGTACACCTGAATCTAGTATTAAACTGGAGATTCCTGAGTAATCTATTTTTAGCATAGCTGACCATACATTGTAATGTTGACACACATTCCGATGGTATCCGTTTTCACTCATTTGCTGGTCTTGGAATTCCGTTGAGATTGAAGGCATATAATACTGCACGTTTTATATATCCAGCCTATACAACATTGCATAATTTCTTCAGTTCAGTCATCAGTTAAAAAATGCTCTACCTCAAAAAGAAAAAAAATGACTGGAATTTGTGAGAGAAATAACAACAAGAGAAACACAACAATGACCCTATTATCTGTTATTACTGAAGAAATCGATAATAAAATCATCGTTGTGTTTTAAATTCAGTAACATATAACCAGTTGTTTATTTTTTTCGTGTGTGCTTCATTGTTCATTGATTATTATTATGTACTCTCTTCAGATGAGGTACCTTGAAGTTGAATGCCAAATAAATATATCCATGGAGAATGGCTCTCTAGTGATGCCTGATTTGATTCTTGCATTCTAACAAATCTCTGATCTTGACCTTTCTCACTTCAAATTTGTGTTTCTTTTCCAGTTTCCTGTCTTATTTAGGACTAGAAACATTTACTTCTCAACTGCTCTGATAGAGCACCATTCCCTACGCTAATTTAAAAAAAAATCGCCTAATGCCGAAAGAGGGGGGGGGGGTGGGGTGTTGGTACCCCGCTCTCTCGGACTCTCCCCCCAACACCTCGTGCTGTACTGCTGAGCTGATAGAAACTGAGGGCGATAATAGTTGCTACGCTAACGACTCACCAGCGGTGACATCTGGAAAAGTTAATAGTTCCCACTGTCAATTAGAGACGCTATATAAATTCTCTCATGGTAGCACACAGGGCCCCAAGTCATCTCTCGAGTACACACTTAAATTATATCAAACCCTATTTCGTAGGTCCTGTGACGTTAGTCACACTGCCATGTTTGAAATATAAAACGCAAAATTATGTCCCAATATTGAATCATATATATTGTACAAGTTGTGTACGTGTTAATCATCACTACGATTTCTTGCCCTTTGTCTCTTGAGCACACGGAGCAAAACATGAAATGTTAAGGGGCTGGTATACTAGCAATTATTTGCAAGTCTTATATAGGAAAGAGTGTTATTGAAAGTATTATGCTTGGATATTGTGAAGTCAAACCAAAATGTTCCTCGTCTTATCTCACTGTATCAAGTTTGACATTCGAGGGATTTTACACACGCAAAAAATACACAGAAACAGTTATTCTTAGAAAAGTCAACAAAGTCCACAAAGAAAAAACGCACAAAAATGGAAAGTACTATAAAAGATGCTAAATTGTCTCTGCAACAAGAAAGACTGTTAGGAAAGAAATTTGCACTGGAAAGTTTCTTTTTGACATGTTTTTCCTACGAAGTAGGCTACCATCTGCAAATTGCCCGGTAGTCCGAGAGTCCATCCGAATCCTTTCGTCGGCAAAATAAGGAGAACCGTTGTCATTAGAACCTGGATTTTTTGTATGAAGGTGCATTAGGGGACTATTATCAGCAAGTTCTGAGCTGACCTACTTTTGATGAAAATTGGGGCGGGGGGAATTCCAAGAGTTCAGTGCACGTCGGAGTTCTCATGCCTACCCTACTTCGTCGGTCCTGTGACGTTAGTCACACTGCCATGTATTTTACTATGTCCACATAACTGTCAAAGGCAATAACAATTGAGGTCAGCCTAAATGAAAGACAGTGCAAAGCTGTGTAGATTTCGCCAAGCCAGAGTCCGGGGTGGGCGAGTGAGTAGGATTTAACGTCGTTTTCAACATTTTTTCAGTCAGGTCAGGACGGTGCCTACATGTGCTAGAACACGAGTGTCCACAGTTCCTATTATCCTGGACACTGATCAGTCCAGCCAGTACAGCACCTGGAGGTACACCTCCATCATCAAGCGGTGCCGCTTTGAAACCGTATACCAGGAGCTTGTAAGACAATTTGGTGAATTACTCGGAGCGCTTTCTTTTTAACTCTCAACTGCCTACTAATAAATAAATTCTTTTCAATCATACATCTCGAAAACATTTTCATATCTTACTTAGTCTCTTGTGTTGCAGATACAATACAGGTTCTTTGAAACTCTTGTGAATCATTGTTGCGCGTTCTTTCTTGGAGTATCGAGAACGATCGTTTCTGTTGTATTTTTATTCATGCATATATATCTGCATGTCAAATATGTTATAGTGGAATTCTCTATGTATATACTGAAGTATCCCTATTTGGCTGTGATGCCAAGAAAACATTTACTGTAAAATTCAATCGACCTTATTTAAGGACAAATTTATCAGTGTTACAAGATTCTCGAGAAAATGGCTCAAGGGAAGAGACTGTCCGCTATAAACTGTAACGATACTAATATGGGTGTGCAATTGAAACTTGGGGGTCGGGGTATAGTTTTGCCCGAAGACCGAGGCGTTAAGATGCGCATTGTCAATGAAGGTTTATTATGGTAGTTTGAAAGATAATATGTCAATTTATCTGCTGATATATCCCTACGATGAGGATACACTTCGCTGTGGTCAGGGGCGTCGTTAGGGGGGGATCGTCCGGTGCGAACGACCCCCCCCTTGGCCGCGCCAAAAAAAAAAACAGAAGAAAAGGCAAAACAAAAAACAAAAAACAAAAACGGAGAAAACAAAAACAAAATAAAAAAAGCATAAAAACATAAAATAAAAAAATCATAAAAATTACAGATAGAGTGCCAAGACGTGTAGTGGTGTGTAAAAGGCCCGTTTCGTTTGTGTCAAACCAGGAAGTCAAATGGAGTCCGGCATATTCTTCAATATCGATGCGGGTTTATGCGAAACAAATGGGAAAATAGAACCATAAATCTATATACATTGTGTTCAGATTTGTTTCCGAGAAAACGGGTAAAACGCATCTCCGGCAACCGGAGACCCTGGAGCTTCCGGGGCCTAGGCGGCCCCTGGACCCTCGCCTGTCAGGCTGTGATGATCGCTCATTTTAGCTTTGTGTAAATGAATCGCTATCATATTGGTTCTAATGTTCCATCATGTAAAGGTCATCGGTTTTTTATGTGTTCTTTTTATGTGATAAATATAACTAAACAGTCAAATGGATTCAGGCATGAAGTATGATTTTTTCAATATCGATGAGTGCTTATAAATGCGAAACATACGTGAAAATAGAACCACAAATCTGCATACATTACGTTCGAATTTATTTCTGGGAAAACTCTTAGAACGCGTCTCTGGAGATCTGGAACTTCGGAGCTTCCGGGGCCTAAACGGCTCGTGGACCCTCGCCTGTTGGGCTGTGAGGATTTCTTTGTTTTATCTGTGTGTGAATGAATCGTATCTGTAGGCATATTGGTTTCCCTCCCAAGAACTATAAGTCATCATTTTGTATGTTTTAAATATAACTAGAACGTCAAATGGATGAAGGCATGAGGTGCGATATTTTCAATATCGATGCATGCTTATAATTGCGAGAAAAAACATCGTGAAAATAGAATCATAAATGTGCATGCAGTATGATCAGTTTTATTTCCGGAAAAACGTTCAGAACGCATCTCCGGCTATCTAGGACCCCGGAGCTTCCGGGGCCTAGGCGGCTCCTGGACCCCCGCCTGTTGGGCTGTGATAGTGGTCCCCAACTTTCAATTACGTTCCGACGCCACTGGGTTAGCCTACGAGGTATATAGGCCCAAAGCGTTATTATTGTGTTTTCAACATGACAAAGAGAATAAAATATAATACTGATATTTGACAAATGACGTGTTAGTTTAATTGTTGGAAATCGCTCAGAATGCATCTCAGGCCATCTAAGGTCTCAGAGCTGTATAATATAACCCTAAATCTGCATACATTATGTTCAGATTTAATCCCGGGAAAACGCTTAGAACGCATCTCCGGCGATCTAGGACCCCGGAGCTTCCGGGGCCTAGGCGGCCCCTGGACCCTCGCCTAAAGTGCTATGATAATCGACCCCCCTTTGAAAAATCCTAGCGACGCCCATGGTGGTGTCATAAAAATTTACAACACACTGACCAACCAGACTTAGCTGAAGACAAAATTATATGCGTTTCAACATTTCGGACAACATTGTTCGAAAGCAAAGTGCGTCAATGATTAACAGTAAATATGCTGAATTTGGTGAGGGTATCTGATTTAGGAGGGTGGGGTAATTTTTTGTCTAATTGCTCAGGCATTAGATAGGTTATATGAATGGAAAATACTTCATTGAGAAACCTAACAATTGGGGTAAAGATTGATATCTGTTTTATGTATCTGAGTATAATAGTCGTGAAATATATGATTTTTTGTCGATTTTCGATATGTTATTGGTGCATACTCGAACACCCTTGACGGACCTTGTGCCATTCGGTATTGGGATGTTACCTGTGGTAAATATGCATAGTTCGGTGCATTGTTTATGGATTTTCAGTGAAAAATATTAGAGTTAAAAAAGATTTTCTAAATTTGAGTATTTTCTGTTGAGATTCATACGTTTATTGCCATAAAAATCCAATGCACACACCTAGGAACTGACAACCGGTCAGAACAAGTGTACATATAGCTGTCCTTGACATATTAAAACAGGTTGTAGATATTCAGGGGAAAATGGTTACGGGAACGTCATTTCACCACCCTGGCCATCTGACTATCGGGGATTATGCAGGCCCAATATGATAAATTACATAAACAAATTCACGGAGTGTCAGCTCTCAGTTGTCTTTTTTATGATTTTTTGATTGTTTACATCTCTGTGACCTTGAACTTTGACCTTTTGACCCCAATTTTGATACCTGACCCGTCGTCTCCCAATAACGTATCCAATCACCCAAACATCGATGATTTTTTTAATTTTTGGGTCGGTGACCTTAAACTTTGACCTTTGATTTCAATTTTGCTATGCAGCAGTGTACTTCCACTCACAACAGTTCAATGATTTTCTTAATTTTGGCCACATTGACCTTGACCTTTACACCTACATGACCCGATATAGCGATAATTGCGTCAATTTGTCAAAAACTCGGGGAACTGAATATCGAGAGTCGGGTCATCATCGTGTTCTATTCTATATGGCTCTGCCAGTAAAAAATCCGGAATACGATCGTCTGTGTGGATGTGCCGTGTGTGGATGTGCCGCTGGGCAATTTTCAGGGACGGAAATATTACCCTGATTATCAAATCGTAAAACTTTCTACAGAACACGTCGCTATGAAAGATGGAACTGTTAAACAGGCTAGGGAAATTTATGAAGTCAGATGTGGTATGAATAATTTTAAACGTACGGGATAAACTCCACTAGTTGAAGGAATACAGAGCAACGAAAATAAGAATCCTCTCTTCTGTATCTTGAAATAATGCTTTATATTGCAAATCTTGTTTGCTGCTATGTTTCAGCTGCACATCGGTATATATTGAGAAGTGTAACAGAAGTTGTCACGAGGATTCTCATTTGCTTCGCTGGAAATGCAGTGCAATCCCGGCGTCGTGAATCGAGAGCGGATTAACCGGATTATTTCATAAAAAGCCTTAATGAAGCATGTGTCGATCAATCAACATTCAATAGAAAATATACTTTTCATTTTGTTCCTGTTATTTATGCATCAATTTGTGACCAAAAAATGATGCCACTATAAATAGACTGATTTGTATTCAGTAGCGGCCAAGACAAACTGATCACATTCTAATTCCATTGAAAATCATCTGTTTCCATGCGTTGTCCAAATATAGCCAGACGTTCGGTTCACGTGCAACATACACGTGGTTGGCATAGCAACTCCAAATTAGGCTACCTATACCTGTGCACAGTTGTTATGTCAGACTGTCTGCAGTAAAGAAACACTAAATACGGAGGACTAATGAGCAGGTGTTATGTATGGATCATTCTCGTCTTCGGATGATATTACGATTCATTGGAATCGTACATACTATGTGACTGTACACCGACGCTGTATGTGGAAAGCGCAGAATAACTAATCACAATAATCAGATCGGATATTCAGTATCTAGCCGTGTCCATATAGCCCACCAGGAAAACTCGCTATGGATTTGGGCCAATGAGACGCAAATTCTCGTTCTCTGAACTCCTTAAGGATAGCTGACCCCTAAGAGGCAGTTTTTGCACCCCCGTGACAATTTGCCGCCTGTATCAATAAATATACAAGATAACCATAATAAACTATATATTTTATGAAAGCGTACATCGTAGGGATTCCAATTATATGATCTGTATAACCGACGCTGCTACTGTGTAGAAAATATCCCAATTTTAAAAAATTAAAATGAAAACAATAGCGTCCATTTTTCAATTAAAATTTCATGAAAATTGTTGTTTTTGTTTCAACTTTGATGGTATACCTTGATAGGAGACAATTCGAACTAGTAAACTTTATCTCATTTTTTTTATTTTTGCCTGGTTTTGTTTTTACAGCTATTTTACTAAAATAAATTGAAAAAAATGTACTATTTTACAGTCGTTTGTCTTAAAAGTTGAATAATTAAAAAACTAATCCGAACTTACCAAAAATCAGATAATGTTTACTAGATCACCTTATAAGTAACAAGCATGTCAATTTCAAAAGCGTAGCATGGATACTTTTCGAGAAATAAACGTTTAAATCTCGGATTTTGTACAAAAATGAAAGGCTAGAAATCGGGCAAAATGTGTCCAGCTATACATCTGATGAATTAATCCAAATATTTTGCTTGAATTCTATTGTCAAATACATTTTTAATCTGTCTAATGGGACCTACTCGATTTCCTGTTTATTCTGGATAACTATTACACTTAAGTTTTTTTCATCAAGGCGGTTTAAAGTCCAATGCAAACCTTAAAAACTTGTTCAGCTGAGAATTGTTCACGGCGGGTGTCTGAGTGAAGAGTCACTGTTATAATTAGAAACAAAAATACGAATGTTTTCATGGTTTTGATCAGAAGGGGGTAGATTAATGTAAATAAGTAGGACTAATAGATAATTGGCTTACCATAATACTGCGGAAATGAGTTTTAGAAAGGGAAATTTAACAGACAAAAATAATAGTAGCCAAGCCCAAGCTAAGGCAATGTTTAATTGTTCCAGTGCCTCGGAAACTAAATTTTTAATCCCAATATTGAAGCACTTCTATTTATAATTTTGATTTCATTTTTTCACCAAATGTTAGAGGAAATTGTGAATATTTAAATGAAGAAATAAAAAAAAAATGACCAATTTTGACCCTCTAAGGGGACAGCTATCCTTAAGGCCTTTGTGCTGGCATCCATTTAGCACCACAAGCACCATGAGCACAAAGGCTGGGCAAATTCTATTTGAACAGTTTAGGTGTTTTTACTATCAAGATTGCAAATGTTGTTATATTTGTAAATGCCTGTGGCGAATTGAAGGAAAGAGATTTTCTAAATTTTGAGAATTATCCATCGTATCTTTGCTGTTTGGCTGTTTTGCAATGTTTTAATTATAGCGGTCTCTTGACATATTATACAACTTCGACATGGGCGAGAAAGTTTGTGCAAATATATTCTAGTATCATTGCTATAAATGGAAAGGGGAGATGCCAGAAGTTGAACAAAGGCCTTAACGGCTTGTCAAATTCGGCATATTTCCCGACGGTATAATGCATTAAAAATTCTTGGGATGAATCGGAATGAATTCCACCAAATACTAGTAGTATAGAAAGGGGATCATCTCACCCGTTGGCCTTTGTGCACTTAAAAGGTACCAATCTGCTCGCACTGCACAAAGGTCAACTGGGGAGAACATCCCCTTTCTTCTTCGGCAATATCCGGGATTCTTCGGCAATGTCCGGTAATCTTCGTCAATGTCCGGTCATCTCTGCCATTGTCCGGTCATCTCCGGAAATGTCCGGTAGGTAATCGAAGTCAAAGGGTCCCGGGTATGGCCTTGTTTTCTTCGTCTCGAGCTGTAGAACACGATGGAAGGGATCTCGAGGCTATGCGTTGAAATCTTTAGAAAAGATTACTGTGCTCATGCGCATTAGGCAGGTAGATGGAGGTGTATGTTTTGGGGTCGAGGTGGATCCCTAGTGGTCTGATTGGGTTGTGTGAAGCATCAATGTGAAGCATTCGTGGGGCAGCGTCCAACTGGATGGGTGTGGGGTGGAACTGACGTCATTCTGCGCATGCGCAGTAGAAAAAGCGCATTTGAATAGACGTTCTGAGGTCGTGACGGACCCATAGTGGTCCGATTGGGCGGTATGAGGTGTCAATGTGTAGCTCTCGTGGGGGACCATCCGACTGGACTAGTGTGTCGTCCGTTTTCAACATTCTGCGCATGCGCAAACACGGAATTGTGGGACAAGGGCATTGGAAGGGACGTTTTGGGATCGAGGTGGAACAATATTGGTCCGAATGGATCGTGGGCGATATCATTGTGAAGCTCTCGAGGGGGAGCGTCCGACTGGTCTAGTGTGTCGTCCGTTTTCATCATTCTGCGCATGCGCAGTCTGACCGTAGTATAGAAAGCAGGCATTTGGGGGGTTCGTGGCGGTCTGTTGTTTGGTTGTGGGACCATCCGTGGTCCAAATGGACCATGTGGGGTGTCATTTTGAAGTTCTCGTGGTGTAGACCACGACCACGACGTCATCAGTACGAGTAGTAGCGGGGGTGCGTGGGGGTGTGTTTGAGCGATTGAGGGGCCATTCTTGGTCCGAATGCGTCGTGTGAGGTGTCAAAGTGAAGCCCCGTGGTGTAGACCACCACTTCCGGTCACGTGACGGCCCAACAAGAGTGATCTCTCCCTACATATAAGACCCCATTGACTTCCAATGTTAATTAGGCACTGTTAGTTCCAATGGGAAACCCACTCATGGACATTTGCGGTTTAGGGTGTGGCCCCTTGTTTTCTTTATCTCGAGCTGTTGAACACGATGGGAGGGGTCTCGAGGCCAAGGGTTGATTTTTTTTTTAAACTTACCGTGCGCATGCGCACTAGGCGAGTAGCGCTGGTATGGACGTTTTGAGGTCTAGGTGGACCCCTAGTAGTCCGATTGTATCGTGTGAGGTGTCAGTGTGAAGCACTCGTTGGGGAGCGTCCAACTCGATGGGGATGGGGCGGAACTGACGTCATGCATGCGCAGTAGACAAAAGTTATTGGAATGGACGTTTTGGGTGTAGGTGGACCCATAGTTGTTCGATTGGGTCGTATGAGGTGTCATCGTGTAGCTCTCATGGGGGACCATCCGACTGGACTAGTGTGTCGTTCGTTTTCAACATTCTGCGCATGCACAGACAGGAAATTGTGGGAAAAGAGCATTGGAAAGGACGTTTTGGGGTCAATATGACCCAATATGGCCCGAATGGGTCGTGGGAGGTATCAGTGTGAAGCTCTCATGGGGAAACGTCCAACTGGATGGGTATGGAGTGGGAATATTGTCTATCTGCGCATGCGCAGTAGAAAAATGGCATTGGAATGGACGTTTTGGGTCGAGATGAGCCAGTAGTGGACGTACTGACTCGGGGAGATTGCAAGTTTTTTGGAATACGCTTGCTTTTATGGACAGTAACACAGTAACGCCCGCCAACGCCTAGCTTAACGCTTCAACGCCCTGGTGAATTAGCCCTAAAGCTCTGATTTTCTAGATATTCCATGGAATTGTCACTAATTCATCGAAATGCAGTGACGCCCGTCAACGCCCGTCTCAACGTCTTAACGCCCTATCTTAACGCTCTATCTTAACGCCCTAGCATGATGCCATGATGTAGACAGATGAGAGAACAACAATAACAACAAGAAGGATGACCGGTCAATCATTTTATTCTCCCCCCCCCCTTCCAGTACATCATACCCACGCTGGGGGGACCGCGATGGGTATGCTTACAATTCTCTTATGCTCTTGGCCAATCAGAAGCCGCCGTTTGAGAAAGTTCAATCTTTGTTCAGTGTAACCTAAGCATCATCGGGCAGTCCAGGATACCGTTGAGGATAATTGGCTCTGTGCACTGTAATTTCAAAGGTTTTCAACGACGTTATGACGACAAGGGATTTAAAAATAAGATATCGACTCAGAAACCTTGTGAATCAGGGCTGGACGTTAGACTTGACAGATTTATATCTCAGATATACGTTCCACATTACAACTTTTGGAAATGAGTAAATTCAGTGCATTCATGGTCATCCGAATGGAAACATCTCGATGGGGCATATTGACCATTCTTGATGTGTCATGATGCTTCACTATTGATGCTTCGAGAACTTCCATATGGGGGGGGCGTGGGGATTTTTTTATGGAAATGAGAATGGCCGTTATAGAAAAAAATATTAATAAACCGGCTGTATAGTGCGTTTGCCGTTTGTGGTTAATAATTGTGGTCTCTGTAATTAGACCAATTAATTTCCATCTGGAACAAAAACTATGGCCTTTGCATACTTTTGAGTCGACAACGATCTATTTCACTGATCGAGTGTCATGACATAGGACATAGGCTGTACAGGTTATATTTCTACTGTATGCCTGTCTGTATACAAGTATGAAGCAGAGCTAATTATCCCGATTGATCTAAGCCGCTTTCACCTGTGTAATTGGGGACAATCCAAATGAATGTGCTGGCTCTTCTTATGCCGTCGGTCTGTGTGTCCTGATGAGTATTCGATGAGAAAAGGCAATTTCGTATCACATCCACACTTTTACAGCGCTGAAGCCGGAGACACAAACGAGACGTCCGCGTATTTTCGTTCAACAAGGGATATTACCAGTGGCTGAGAAGTACCATACTTCTAATAGACTTTAAGACAAACTGTATACTCGTGGCATCGAGATACTATGGAAGAACCGCTTGACATATTGGACGAGGTTATAATCACCTCTGAAATTAATGCTGTCTGCCGGGGAATTAACTTCAGAGAAATATGTCACGATACAAGATGTACCTTTCATCCCCATGAATATATTGTGAAACATTTTGAATACTTTGCATTGGGTGTATTGGCGAAGACGCTGATCTGATTCGTTTAGAAACATGATTCAATGTGAAATAGGGTGATCATTGAGCAATAATCAGTTGTAGTGAGCAAAAGGTGATAACTGTGTGAACGTGCTATACAACAACTATTCTTACAATCATCATCCATATATTGAGGACGTATACGGTTGAGGGTAGAAGACAGACTCTCGAAGAGGTCAATATTCTCAGTAGTTTTGGATGATTACCACACTGCCAGGGTACCAATGATGGGATGTTTCAGCAGTGCGGATACCGAGGCACAGGACGAGATCTATCAGAAGAAAAAGTCTCGAGAGATTGAGCGACAGCTAGAGAAAGACAAACAAAGCTATAAACAAACGTACAGGCTGCTGCTTTTAGGTTGGTACATAGCTTACATATTGTCTTAAAGTAGTGGTATATTCAATTTACTCGATTAATGGACAGTACGGATGATAGGATCGTATAGCCCCTGTAATTCGAGATTGAATACCAGGTAAACACTAAGAATTGTTGATTATTCGCGGCTTTTCAAAAACCGAAATATTGTTTTATCATTGGTTTTCTGAACATCTAAATGAAGGGTTATCAGTTTAAATTCCGATATAGGGGAAGGTGGGGCAAAATGGAACCCCTAAATGAGCGCTCACTTGTGCTCTATATAGTATGGTCATGATATGCCAACAGGTGGATTTTAAAGGTATTTAAAATTAAACCGACAAAATGCTGTTGATTCAGGTTTTTTTAGTTTATAAGCCAAACAAATTTTTGGATGATCCGTTTTCCCCCATTGGTAGGGACAAAACCGACCGCCGTGTGGTCAAAAATGGACCCACCTGTGGGTCGCTTTGACGCAATTACAAACATATTGGGGAAAACACCTGCCTATTTGCTCGTCATAATTGGGCTACTTAGCTTCAAAAGTGATTGAATTTAACAATTCAAAACAGCTATATTTTATTCTTTATATCCTCCAAGTTTGAATAATATTAGTATTTCAGAACAGTTATTATTTTCTACCCGATTAATGGGCAATATATCTGATAAAATTTGAAGAAACAGTTTGTATTCCTTGACCCCCGAAAATTGGAAAAACAAACCTGGTTAATTGATCACTGCGCATGCGCAAGAATTTGGTTGGAATTCAACCTGGGGATCGGACATAAGAAGCAAAACGGACCAGTAGTTCATTACGCTACTAGGGATGGTTCCATTTTGCCCCGAATAGCATATTTTCGACACTCCTGGATCCAGGCTTCCACCCGAGGGTAATGTGATGTGAGGGCAT